>JARACZ010000011.1:30000-40000 GCA_029255805.1 Keiferia lycopersicella | reverse complement strand
GATAACGCCACCATCCGGCCTGACGACAACGTAAGCGGCTCCTACCCTTCCGTCATGTTTACTGCCATCCGTGTAAATCGTTATAGTGTCATCAGGATATTTGGTATGTAGATCATTTAATGTGTGGATTTCGTCAAATTTTATGCCAGTCCTGAGGGAAGGATGCAAAAGGTCTGTAGGAGGGGATAATCGTTGGACTGAAACGTCTGACGGCAGAAATTTGGAGAATCCTTGATGTTTTGATTGCTGTATATCAGCTATTTCCAGTATTTTTGCTGGGAGTGGAGTAAGGCGAGCTATTGAAATTGCAGTGGGTGTACTGATAGTGCGAAAGCCTTGGATTATTTTTATGGCAAAAAGCCTTTGGAGTGATAATAATTTGTTATTTACGAATTTATACTTTAATGCTGTTGACCAAATACTAGCTCCATAACTGATAATAGGTTCAATAACTTGCTGATATATTATTTTTATGTTTTCTGGGTGAACTCCCCACGTGGGTCTAACAAATGTCACAAGTTTGTTGAAGAGTTTTTGAGACTTGTCCATAATATATTCACAGTGCTTGATGAACCTTTGTTTATTGTCGATTATTATTCCAAGGAATTTTATCTGGTTCACAAAACAAATTTTTCTGCTTTCAAAGTAAATTTTGCATTTATTTGACTTTTTTGTAAATCCGATAATTTGTGTCTTGTCTGGACCGAATTTCAATTTCACCGAGTTACCCCATGCTGCAATTTTAGATAGAACAGTGTTTGTTTTGTGTTCCAGATCAGTGGTGTTCTTAGAGTGTGTAATCAACAAGACATCATCTGCGTATGCTTGAAGATGACATCCGTCCGGTAATTCGATGTCCAGGAGTTCGTCAAGGATGAGGTTCCACAAAGTGGGACCGCAAACTGAGCCCTGGATACAGCCTTTTGTCATTAATTTTCCAACTTGACAGTCTGCGAGGTTTATGTGCACTTTTCTGTTGTCAACGTAACTGAGAAGAGTTTTGTAGATATTTGCAGGGCAATTACTATTTCTTAGTCTGTAAAAGACAGCCGGCCACCAAGCGTGATCAAAGGCGGATTTTATGTCTAACGAAACAGCTATAACATGTTCTTTACTTAATAAAGCGTTATTGACTACACCTAAAGCATTGCTGATGGCATCGACTGTAGAGATCTGTTGCTTAAAGCCGAATTGTCTATTACAAGAGTTATTTGTCTTATTCATATGAAAATTGAGTCGATTGATTAGAAGTTTTTCGAGAACCTTTCCAAAAACATTTAAAAGCCCTATGGGTCTGTAGGAGGATGTCTCGGTGTAGTCAGACTTGTTAGGTTTAGGGATTATTTTAGCATAAGCTACTTTCCAGACTTCAGGAAAGTACTCTAGTTCGAGACAACGGTTCATTACATCCTTAATAATATCCGGAAAAGCCTTAGCAAACTGCAGGCAGATGTCTGCTGTAAGATGATCTGGCCCTGGCGCTTTTTTATGATTAGTTGAATGGAGGCATTGTAATATTTCTGTAATAGTAAAAGGTGGTTCGTTTGGCGTATTTAAGGGCTCTTGCATTAACGAACTAAGGTATTTTTGATGATCAGTGTAGTCGGGGGTATCGTCTGGGTAGAATTTATTGAGTAGGGCATTAGCGGTACTAAGAGGGTCTGTAGTGTATGTTCCATTATCTAATTTTAAAGTCGAGGGAGGTTGGGTGATGGGTCGAGTTTTAATAATTCTATTAGTGATGGAGTATACATCCTCTTTCTTCTGTTTACTGCAGAACTCTCTGAAATTGTCTGTCGAGGCGTTGTTAATTGCGTCTGTGTATTCTTTTTTTAGCTTATTCCTTTCTTCAATAAGATCATCAGTTGGGAGGCGACGTCGTTTATGTTTACGAAGTTTATGATGTACGTAAATGACTTTCTTCTTCATTTCTTCCAGGTCCTCGTTCCACCAGGGTGCTCGGTGACTGAAGCCGGACGATCGAGGTAAGAGTTTATCGCATGTTTTTGTGATGGAGCGTGTGATGTTAGATATGTGTTTGTTTAATTCAGGTTTGTTTAATGCTTTAATATCAACGTTAGATGGTAGGGTCTTTTTCAATTCGCTCGTAAATTCGTCTTTAATGTCGTTCCATTTGACCATAGTTGTGTTGTATCTAAAGGTAGATAATTTAATGTTTTTGGAAAATGGTATTTTACCAAAAGATGCTGTGAACCTGATTGCATTGTGTTCCGATGACGGACATATGGTAGAATCAACTTTCCAGTCAGTGATTTGAGTAGTGTTTAAATTACTAACGAGAGTGAGGTCGATTATAGATGATCTGTACTGTCCATGTGTTGTTGTTTCAAAAGTGGGGTGTGTTCCCAAATTACATACATTAAGATTATTCACAGTTATGAAATCTACCACCTGATTGCCTCGACGGTTATTGCTGGTTGAGCCCCAAAGGCTGTGCCAGCCGTTGAAGTCACCGCAAATAAGGTGTTTTGAGCCGGCTGTTTTTTGGAGAAAGTTGTCTAATTTGAGGAGTGTATTATTGTCATCAGAACGTGGTTCGATATAAACAGATATGATATAAATACTATTGCTACTTTTATTGTTTATTTTGACAATGCACAAGTTAGAGTCAGATGTGTCACTAATGCCAATAGTGCTGGCTATGTTTTCTTTGATCAGAACACAAGATTTAGTAACAGTTTGTGAAGGGAACTGGTAAGTAATATATCCAGGAACATTCCTCATAGTGTTGTTTTTCCCAGTGTAGGGTTCACTGATAAAAATAATGTCAATGTTGTTTTTGTCAATATGAACTAAAAGTTCATGGGTAGCGTTTCTACCGCGCCCTAAGTTAACTTGCAAACAGTTGTAAGATTTAATAGTTGGATTGACGTTTCTGTTGTCTGTGTTACAATCCATAATCAATTCGGTTCCTTAATTTTTCAGTCATAAAAGAGACTCTTGGGCAAGTGTTTGAAGTAGCGCTATGGTTTGGTTGAATTGAACCAATGTTGTGTCTCTTAAGATGTTCCGTGCAGTTATAACAGTTTATTTTGCTATTGTCCATCTTAAAGGGACAGTTTTTGAAGCTGTGTGTCATTGATGAGCAGTGTGAGCAGATAGAGTCCTCTTGGGTGCATCGGACTCTAGTGTGACCGAACTGTAGACATTTGAAGCATTGGAGCAGAGGGACATACTCCTCAACGTGAATCCTCTGGTGATCAACATTGAGTTTGCCAGCAGAGATAATAGATCGCCAAAGGGCAGGAGTAACAATTAAAACCGCATTGTAGAGGTTTGGGTTCCTATTGCCCTTTTTGAACCTGAAAACAATATCTTGTTCTGATGGAAAGTTTTTAATTGTCTCATTTTGGTTGCGTAAGATGTCTACAAGTTCATCATGGGGAATCGATTCAGATATCCCTTTAAGAATGATCATAGGTTTGAGCTTTTTGGAAATCTCGGCGGTAATCTCGTTATCGGGGCTATTGATCTTCTGAAGTGTTATGTCCCGGTGCTCAATACTGTCGAACTCCACGCGTATCTTATTGTTTGAGACACGCTTTATGCCTGCTGGAGAGAAATTTGTGTCTTTGAATGATACACTCCTTCTCCATGCTTGTATGGTCTCGGAAGGGTCTGAGCCCTCCTTTTTAGCGGAGATAATTAAAGCGGGCTTAGTGGAGGGAATAATAGGTTCTTTTTGAGTTTGTTTTGAGGCAACCGAAGCGTATGATTCTTTAGGTTGGGAGTCATTTTGTGAAATACTTTGCTGGATTGTGCGTTCGACAGTACGCTGTATCCTGGAGACTTCTTCCTTGATTGTATCCTTGATAATTGCTACTGTACCACGGTCAAGAGCGGTGTGGTGCGAAGGGGTGGAAGACCCAGCAGATGCTGAAATAAAAGCTGTAGTTTGTAGTTGAATATCAATAAGAAGTTGGATTATTGCCTCTTTATTGGCTTTAGTGACGCTCTTACCCTCCGTCAACTTTGTTTTGATAGACTTAGTTATGTTAAAGATAGAATCTTTGAAATTTGATGCCGGGTCATCAATAATAGACGAATATTCATCGTCTAGATTTTCATCCTCGCCTCCCGCTTCTACGTTAACTAAGCTAGGAATACCTGAATTGCCTCTGAGATTTTCACCGTCCTTGTCGCCTAAAGAATGATCCTGCAGCATGGTGGAATCCTGGGTGATACCCATGGCCACAGAGGCAGACGCCATGATCACCAAAATCCTAGGCACATAACACTGAGACCAAAATCACTTTCCACTATTGTAAGGCACTAGACAAACAACTAAATGCACACACGTCACCGAGTCACTGATAATTCGCAGTATCAACAAGTCCGAGATTCGAAGTCCGAGCGGTCAACAAATCGTCCGGAAGTCACCAGTCGACGACAAGTCTCCAACAAGTAGACAACAAGTAACCGAAATGTCACCCGTTGTCCACAAGTCGTCAACAAGTTGACAACAAGCAACCGAAAAGTCACCCGCCGTCCACAAGTCGTCAACAAGTTGACAACAAGCAACCGAAGATGTCACCCGCTGTCCACAAGTCGTCAACAAGTTGACAACAAGTAACCGAAATGTCACCCGCTGTCCACAAGTCGTCAACAAGTTGACAACAAGTAACCGAAATGTCACCCGCTGTCCACAAGTCGTCAACAAGCTGACAACAAGCAACCGAAATGTCACCCGCTGTCCGCAAGTCGTCAACAAGTTGACAACAAGTAACCGAAATGTCACCCGTTGTCCACAAGTCGTCAACAAGTTGACAACAAGTCAACGATATGTCACCCGTCGTCCACAAGTGGTCAACAAGCTGACAACAAGTCACCAACTTGTCACTAGTTGTCCACAAGTCGTCCACTAGTTGACAACAAGTCACCAGCCGCGATGTCACCGTGCCGCACTCGATGGAGGCTGGAGAGAGACTGGTTAGGTTAGGTTAGGTTAGGTTAGGTTAGGTTAGGTTAGGTTAGGTTAGGTTAGGTTAGGTTAGGTTAGGTTAGGTTAGGTTAGGTTAGGTTAGGCGTGCCTGCAGGCGACCTGTCGGCGACTTGCAGGCGTGCTTGCAGGCGACCTGTCGGCGACTTGTAGGCGACCTGTCGACGACTTGTAGCCCGCTTGTAGCAACCGCAGGAGCGTTACGTAGAGCGTCAGTACGGTACAAGTGTCTTGAGTGTTATGAATTACTTTAACTTATATTATAAACTTATGACTTACTTAAACAACGCTAAATTATTAACTATATTATTTATTTACTATTTATTATTAATATTTTTTATTATCATTATATATATATTTATTTCTTATTTTTACATTTACTTACATATTTACATCTAAGTATGATTAAAATGTTTTAAACTTTTAACTATCGATGTTATGTGGTTATGAAATGTATCGATGGTTGTTTCTTTAGAAATAACCTCTATTAAATTATATGGATCCAATTTACAAATATTGGCTGCAGTTAAGTGATTATTTCTGGTTCTTTCAAATGTAGGACATACTTTAATGAGATGTACCATAGACTGTATACTACTATTGTCGCAGGGGCACAAATTGTCTGAAGTAAGCTTAAATCTAAATAAATACTCCTTATGAAAACCGTGATTTGTGAGAAACTGAGAGATGGCAAAACGAGGCTTAATTACAGAGAGATAGCTAGTCACTTCTTTGAATGATGGTAACCAGGTCTTTGTATATACGCAAGTGTTAGGGTTGGTATATAATTTTTCGGCTTCTCGTTTTGATATCTCTCTGTTCTTTTTCTTAACAAAGCTTATGGGTACTCGGCAGAAGTCCGGGCTCTTGTGCAGAGAGGCCGCAGCCTTAGCTGCTGTATCCGCTAATTCGTTGCCCGAGATACCGACGTGAGCCTTCACCCATATGAATTTAATTTCTTGTTGTTTTAATTGTGCTGTATGTAAGTGATGGTGTATGTCAACTGCCAAGCTATTGCTGCTATTTGAGTTACTCAATTCCTGCAATCCAGATTTACTATCTGAATATATAACTGCCTTTTTAATGTTATTTATAGTTATGAATTCTACTGCTTTAGCAATTGCCAAGAGCTCAGCTTGAAACACAGAACAACAATTATGTAATTTGAACTTCTTTACAGTATGTTTATCATTTGGATCTATAATGACTAAAGCAGACCCGACTAAATTATCATGATGACTGCCATCAGTATAAAATTTCCAGTGGCTGTCGAGTCTTAGGTTGTTGTGTTCTGTTATTGAGCTGATCTCCTGAAAATCGATAGGTGATCTGTTTGCAGGATGGAGAAACCGGGAAGGGGGAGAAGGAATATCAATCGGTGTATCACTAGGCAGAAATCTGGAATGTCCGCGGTACTTTGAAATCTCAATATCTGCCACTTCAGAAATCTTAGCCGGTAGAGGTGTGAGTTGTGCCAATGTTATGGCGGCCGCCGTACTGACTGTTCTAAATCCTTGAATTATTTTAATGGAAAATAGACGTTGTAGTGATAGAAGGCGTTTTCTCACGTAAGAGTATGTCAAAGCATTCGACCATATACTGGCTGCATAACATATTATCGGTTCTATCACTTGTAAGTATATTGTTTTAACATTTTCGGGATGCACTCCCCAAGTCGGTCTAATGAATATTGTTAGTTTATTGAATAACTGTTTTGCTTTTTGCACAATGTATTCCGTATGTTTTATAAAGTTTAATTTCCTATCTATTATTACGCCCAGATATTTAATGTCATTGACAAACTTTATTTTCTGATTATGTACAGTAACGGCGCATTTATACGATTTATTAGTAAAACCCAAAACTTGTGTTTTTGCAGGACCAAATTCCAGCTTTACCTCTTGACCCCAGCGTGCTATGATATCCAGCGCCTTATTGGTGTTATTTTCAAGGACTTTAATATCTTTAGAATGCGATATCAATAAGACATCGTCTGCGTAAGCCTGTATATGGCACCCAGGCGGTAGAGTTGTGGTGAGTAACTCGTCCAGGATCAAATTCCATAAAGTCGGACCGCACACAGATCCCTGTATGCATCCGCGGGTCATAGTCTTGCTTACACTACAGTCAGCAAATTTCATAAATACTTTTCTGTTTTCAGTGTAGCTCAGTAGTATTTTGTATAAATTATATGGGCAGTTGATTTTTTGTAGTCTGTGAAAAATGGCCGGCCACCAAGCATTATTGAACGCTGACTTAATATCCAGTGAAGCTGCGATCACATGTTCACTTTTGGACTTAGCACTCCTGATGATATCCAAAGCATTGTGTATGGCTTGGACTGTTGATGTTTGCTGCTTGAATCCAAATTGTTTGTCGCTGAAACCCCCGTTAACGTTAGTGTAGTGTATTAATCTGTTCATTATGAGTTTTTCTAATAGCTTCCCAAAAACGTTTATCAAGCCTATTGGTCGAAATGAGGATGGGTCCGAAAAGTTTGTGCTATTTGGTTTAGGTATGATTTTTGAATAAGCTACTTTCCAGCACGCAGGGAAATACTCAAGAGACAGGCATCTGTTCATGACAGCTGTTATCACTTCCGGAAATCTCTTTGCAAACTGCAGACAAATGTCTGAAGTAAGGTGGTCTGGTCCTGGCGCCTTCTTATGGTTCATTGACTTTAGGCATTCCAGGATTTCGGTCTGAGTGAAATCTGGTTCGGAAGTACAGTTAATGGAGGTAGACATTGAGGTTCTTATTTTACGTTGTGTTTCAGTTGAATCAGGTGTATCATCCGGGTAAAATCTATTAAGAAGCACTTGTGCAGTTTCTACGGTATCCTTCGTGTAATTACCATCGTCGCGCTTTAGCGTAGCCGGGGGCTGAGCAAGAGGCTTAGTTTTAAGGATTCTATTGGTTACAGACCAAACGTCCTCCTTCTTTTGCTTAGTGCAAAATTCTTTAAAGTTTTCCGTTGAAGTGGCACATATAGCGTCTGAGTATTCTTTTTGTAGTTTTTCTCTCTCTCTAAGAACTTCTGTGAGCGGCAGGTGTTGTCGTTTATGACGACTAAGATTGTGATGATTTCTGATAACATTTTGCTTTAATTCCTCTAGTTCATCGGTCCACCAAGGGGCTCGTCGGATCATTCCAGAAGAACGGGGCAACAACTTATCACAGGTTAATTGTATCGCAGATGTAATTCTTTCTATATAAGTATCTAAGCCAGCTTGGTCAAGAGTATCAATATTAACATTAGAAGGTAAGTGCGCCTCTATTTCAGTGGCAAAGTCATTAGCTATATGGCCCCATTTAACCTGTAAGGTATTATATCTAAATGTTGATAGTTTACAATTTTTAGTCAGTTGCTTCTTATCTATTAGCAAATTAAATTGAATGGCATTATGGTCTGAAGATTGACAGACACTAAAGTCCACCCTCCAATCACTGACATCAATCACCTGTGTACTAGAGATTAAGCTGAGATCGATGATAGATTGCCTATAAATGCCATGTGAAACGGTTTCAAAAGTGGCCGTATCTCCTACATTACACAGAATAAGGTTGTTGTTTAGAATTAAATCAGCTACTGCATGGCCTCGTCTATTATAACCAGTAGAACCCCAAGAAGTATGCCACCCATTAAAATCCCCGCATATCAAATAACTCGAGCCTGAGGTTTTTTGCAAGAAAAATTCAAGATTCCGCAAAGTATTATACTCGTCTTTACGAGGTTCTATGTATATTGAAATTAAGTAGATTTTCTTACCGGATTTAGTATTTATTTGAACTATACATAGGTTTTCATCTGAATATTCTGTACAACCAATACTACTAAAGAGATTCTCCCTAATCAAAATTGCTGCTTTGACTGTTCGTTGATTGGGATATTGATAAATGGCATAGCCACCAACATTTTTCATAAAACTACTTTTGCCAGTATACGGTTCATTAATGAAAATCAAGTCACTATATTCTTTATCCATATATTGAAAGAGTTCGTGCATGGCATTTCTACGGTGTCCGATATTGATCTGAATACACTTAAGGTTATTATGAGCTGGTTTGTCATGGCTTTTGTTGTACTTATTATCCATAATCGGTGCGTGCACGAGTTCGTTCAATCATGAGAGACAATTTAGGGCATAAATTTGATGTGGCGCCATGGCCTGCTGAGGATTTGTTCAAGTTATGTTTTTTGTAATGCTGTAAGCAGTTATAGCAGTCAGCTTTGCTGGAGTCGTATTTTGCTGGACATTCTCTGAAAGAGTGAGTAAGAGAAGAACAGTGCGAACAGACCATGCCTTCGCGGGTGCATCTGCTCCGCGTGTGTCCGAACTGTAAACACTTGTAGCACTGTAATACGGGCACAAAATCAGCAACCTGTACTCTCTGATGATCTACATTTATTTTCCCAGTTTCTAAAAGTTTACGCCAGACCGGAGGTGTCGTTAAAAACACGGCATTGTAGAATTCGTTATTGCGGTTATTGCGTCTGAATTTGAAAACCAGATCATCATTA
Organism: Keiferia lycopersicella; assembly: GCA_029255805.1. Taxonomy (NCBI): domain Eukaryota; kingdom Metazoa; phylum Arthropoda; class Insecta; order Lepidoptera; family Gelechiidae; genus Keiferia; species Keiferia lycopersicella. Next base: position 30,518 of record JARACZ010000011.1, on the reverse strand, counting down.
CTAGTGACTGCATTTTGAACTGTTTCATTTTGACTACGAATAATCTGAGTTAATTCTTCCGTAGCAATATCAGCCGAAATTCCTTTAATGATTACCATAGGCTTTAATTTTTTAGATTTTTCTGCTTTCATTGGAGAGTTTGATTGGCTGACTTTCTCAAGCGCCGTCACTAGATGTTCTGGTTTGTCAAATTCAACACAAATTTTATTGTTAGAAACATACCTAACATTGGCCGGGGCAAAATTTGTATCTTTGAATGTAACGTTTTTCTTCCATATTTCATGAGTCTCCGCCGAGCTGAAGACCTCCTTCGTTGAGGAAACAATGAGAGCCGGCTTGGTTGATGGAATACTTACCTTTTCTGAAGCAGCGTCACCGACAGGATTTTTCTTGAGCGCTGAAGCATAACTGTTCTTTTGCGCACTGACAACCGAATCAATTGACTTTTTAAGTTTTGTTACCTCATGTTGAATAGAATCCTTGATTTCGCTCACCATATCCTGACCAAAAGACGGGAT
>JARACZ010000011.1:0-25000 GCA_029255805.1 Keiferia lycopersicella | reverse complement strand
TTGGAGAATCCTTGATGTTTTGATTGCTGTATATCAGCTATTTCCAGTATTTTTGCTGGGAGTGGAGTAAGGCGAGCTATTGAAATTGCAGTGGGTGTACTGATAGTGCGAAAGCCTTGGATTATTTTTATGGCAAAAAGCCTTTGGAGTGATAATAATTTGTTATTTACGAATTTATACTTTAATGCTGTTGACCAAATACTAGCTCCATAACTGATAATAGGTTCAATAACTTGCTGATATATTATTTTTATGTTTTCTGGGTGAACTCCCCACGTGGGTCTAACAAATGTCACAAGTTTGTTGAAGAGTTTTTGAGACTTGTCCATAATATATTCACAGTGCTTGATGAACCTTTGTTTATTGTCGATTATTATTCCAAGGAATTTTATCTGGTTCACAAAACAAATTTTTCTGCTTTCAAAGTAAATTTTGCATTTATTTGACTTTTTTGTAAATCCGATAATTTGTGTCTTGTCTGGACCGAATTTCAATTTCACCGAGTTACCCCATGCTGCAATTTTAGATAGAACAGTGTTTGTTTTGTGTTCCAGATCAGTGGTGTTCTTAGAGTGTGTAATCAACAAGACATCATCTGCGTATGCTTGAAGATGACATCCGTCCGGTAATTCGATGTCCAGGAGTTCGTCAAGGATGAGGTTCCACAAAGTGGGACCGCAAACTGAGCCCTGGATACAGCCTTTTGTCATTAATTTTCCAACTTGACAGTCTGCGAGGTTTATGTGCACTTTTCTGTTGTCAACGTAACTGAGAAGAGTTTTGTAGATATTTGCAGGGCAATTACTATTTCTTAGTCTGTAAAAGACAGCCGGCCACCAAGCGTGATCAAAGGCGGATTTTATGTCTAACGAAACAGCTATAACATGTTCTTTACTTAATAAAGCGTTATTGACTACACCTAAAGCATTGCTGATGGCATCGACTGTAGAGATCTGTTGCTTAAAGCCGAATTGTCTATTACAAGAGTTATTTGTCTTATTCATATGAAAATTGAGTCGATTGATTAGAAGTTTTTCGAGAACCTTTCCAAAAACATTTAAAAGCCCTATGGGTCTGTAGGAGGATGTCTCGGTGTAGTCAGACTTGTTAGGTTTAGGGATTATTTTAGCATAAGCTACTTTCCAGACTTCAGGAAAGTACTCTAGTTCGAGACAACGGTTCATTACATCCTTAATAATATCCGGAAAAGCCTTAGCAAACTGCAGGCAGATGTCTGCTGTAAGATGATCTGGCCCTGGCGCTTTTTTATGATTAGTTGAATGGAGGCATTGTAATATTTCTGTAATAGTAAAAGGTGGTTCGTTTGGCGTATTTAAGGGCTCTTGCATTAACGAACTAAGGTATTTTTGATGATCAGTGTAGTCGGGGGTATCGTCTGGGTAGAATTTATTGAGTAGGGCATTAGCGGTACTAAGAGGGTCTGTAGTGTATGTTCCATTATCTAATTTTAAAGTCGAGGGAGGTTGGGTGATGGGTCGAGTTTTAATAATTCTATTAGTGATGGAGTATACATCCTCTTTCTTCTGTTTACTGCAGAACTCTCTGAAATTGTCTGTCGAGGCGTTGTTAATTGCGTCTGTGTATTCTTTTTTTAGCTTATTCCTTTCTTCAATAAGATCATCAGTTGGGAGGCGACGTCGTTTATGTTTACGAAGTTTATGATGTACGTAAATGACTTTCTTCTTCATTTCTTCCAGGTCCTCGTTCCACCAGGGTGCTCGGTGACTGAAGCCGGACGATCGAGGTAAGAGTTTATCGCATGTTTTTGTGATGGAGCGTGTGATGTTAGATATGTGTTTGTTTAATTCAGGTTTGTTTAATGCTTTAATATCAACGTTAGATGGTAGGGTCTTTTTCAATTCGCTCGTAAATTCGTCTTTAATGTCGTTCCATTTGACCATAGTTGTGTTGTATCTAAAGGTAGATAATTTAATGTTTTTGGAAAATGGTATTTTACCAAAAGATGCTGTGAACCTGATTGCATTGTGTTCCGATGACGGACATATGGTAGAATCAACTTTCCAGTCAGTGATTTGAGTAGTGTTTAAATTACTAACGAGAGTGAGGTCGATTATAGATGATCTGTACTGTCCATGTGTTGTTGTTTCAAAAGTGGGGTGTGTTCCCAAATTACATACATTAAGATTATTCACAGTTATGAAATCTACCACCTGATTGCCTCGACGGTTATTGCTGGTTGAGCCCCAAAGGCTGTGCCAGCCGTTGAAGTCACCGCAAATAAGGTGTTTTGAGCCGGCTGTTTTTTGGAGAAAGTTGTCTAATTTGAGGAGTGTATTATTGTCATCAGAACGTGGTTCGATATAAACAGATATGATATAAATACTATTGCTACTTTTATTGTTTATTTTGACAATGCACAAGTTAGAGTCAGATGTGTCACTAATGCCAATAGTGCTGGCTATGTTTTCTTTGATCAGAACACAAGATTTAGTAACAGTTTGTGAAGGGAACTGGTAAGTAATATATCCAGGAACATTCCTCATAGTGTTGTTTTTCCCAGTGTAGGGTTCACTGATAAAAATAATGTCAATGTTGTTTTTGTCAATATGAACTAAAAGTTCATGGGTAGCGTTTCTACCGCGCCCTAAGTTAACTTGCAAACAGTTGTAAGATTTAATAGTTGGATTGACGTTTCTGTTGTCTGTGTTACAATCCATAATCAATTCGGTTCCTTAATTTTTCAGTCATAAAAGAGACTCTTGGGCAAGTGTTTGAAGTAGCGCTATGGTTTGGTTGAATTGAACCAATGTTGTGTCTCTTAAGATGTTCCGTGCAGTTATAACAGTTTATTTTGCTATTGTCCATCTTAAAGGGACAGTTTTTGAAGCTGTGTGTCATTGATGAGCAGTGTGAGCAGATAGAGTCCTCTTGGGTGCATCGGACTCTAGTGTGACCGAACTGTAGACATTTGAAGCATTGGAGCAGAGGGACATACTCCTCAACGTGAATCCTCTGGTGATCAACATTGAGTTTGCCAGCAGAGATAATAGATCGCCAAAGGGCAGGAGTAACAATTAAAACCGCATTGTAGAGGTTTGGGTTCCTATTGCCCTTTTTGAACCTGAAAACAATATCTTGTTCTGATGGAAAGTTTTTAATTGTCTCATTTTGGTTGCGTAAGATGTCTACAAGTTCATCATGGGGAATCGATTCAGATATCCCTTTAAGAATGATCATAGGTTTGAGCTTTTTGGAAATCTCGGCGGTAATCTCGTTATCGGGGCTATTGATCTTCTGAAGTGTTATGTCCCGGTGCTCAATACTGTCGAACTCCACGCGTATCTTATTGTTTGAGACACGCTTTATGCCTGCTGGAGAGAAATTTGTGTCTTTGAATGATACACTCCTTCTCCATGCTTGTATGGTCTCGGAAGGGTCTGAGCCCTCCTTTTTAGCGGAGATAATTAAAGCGGGCTTAGTGGAGGGAATAATAGGTTCTTTTTGAGTTTGTTTTGAGGCAACCGAAGCGTATGATTCTTTAGGTTGGGAGTCATTTTGTGAAATACTTTGCTGGATTGTGCGTTCGACAGTACGCTGTATCCTGGAGACTTCTTCCTTGATTGTATCCTTGATAATTGCTACTGTACCACGGTCAAGAGCGGTGTGGTGCGAAGGGGTGGAAGACCCAGCAGATGCTGAAATAAAAGCTGTAGTTTGTAGTTGAATATCAATAAGAAGTTGGATTATTGCCTCTTTATTGGCTTTAGTGACGCTCTTACCCTCCGTCAACTTTGTTTTGATAGACTTAGTTATGTTAAAGATAGAATCTTTGAAATTTGATGCCGGGTCATCAATAATAGACGAATATTCATCGTCTAGATTTTCATCCTCGCCTCCCGCTTCTACGTTAACTAAGCTAGGAATACCTGAATTGCCTCTGAGATTTTCACCGTCCTTGTCGCCTAAAGAATGATCCTGCAGCATGGTGGAATCCTGGGTGTTACCCATGGCCACAGAGGCAGACGCCATGATCACCAAAATCCTAGGCACATAACACTGAGACCAAAATCACTTTCCACTATTGTAAGGCACTAGACAAACAACTAAATGCACACACGTCACCGAGTCACTGATAATTCGCAGTATCAACAAGTCCGAGATTCGAAGTCCGAGCGGTCAACAAATCGTCCGGAAGTCACCAGTCGACGACAAGTCTCCAACAAGTAGACAACAAGTAACCGAAATGTCACCCGTTGTCCACAAGTCGTCAACAAGTTGACAACAAGCAACCGAAAAGTCACCCGCCGTCCACAAGTCGTCAACAAGTTGACAACAAGCAACCGAAGATGTCACCCGCTGTCCACAAGTCGTCAACAAGTTGACAACAAGTAACCGAAATGTCACCCGCTGTCCACAAGTCGTCAACAAGTTGACAACAAGTAACCGAAATGTCACCCGCTGTCCACAAGTCGTCAACAAGCTGACAACAAGCAACCGAAATGTCACCCGCTGTCCGCAAGTCGTCAACAAGTTGACAACAAGTAACCGAAATGTCACCCGTTGTCCACAAGTCGTCAACAAGTTGACAACAAGTCAACGATATGTCACCCGTCGTCCACAAGTGGTCAACAAGCTGACAACAAGTTGACAACAAGTCACCAACTTGTCACTAGTTGTCCACAAGTCGTCCACTAGTTGACAACAAGTCACCAGCCGCGATGTCACCGTGCCGCACTCGATGGAGGCTGGAGAGAGACTGGTTAGGTTAGGTTAGGTTAGGTTAGGTTAGGTTAGGTTAGGTTAGGTTAGGTTAGGTTAGGTTAGGTTAGGTTAGGTTAGGTTAGGTTAGGTTAGGTTAGGTTAGGTTAGGTTAGGTTAGGTTAGGTTAGGTTAGGTTAGGTTAGGTTAGGTTAGGTTAGGTTAGGTTAGGTTAGGTTAGGTTAGGTTAGGTTAGGTTAGGTTAGGTTAGGTTAGGTTAGGTTAGGTTAGGTTAGGTTAGGTTAGGTTAGGTTAGGTTAGGTTAGGTTAGGTTAGGTTAGGTTAGGTTAGGTTAGGTTAGGTTAGGTTAGGTTAGGTTAGGTTAGGTTAGGTTAGGTTAGGTTAGGTTAGGTTAGGTTAGGTTAGGTTAGGTTAGGTTAGGTTAGGTTAGGTTAGGTTAGGTTAGGTTAGGTTAGGTTAGGTTAGGTTAGGTTAGGTTAGGTTAGGTTAGGTTAGGTTAGGTTAGGTTAGGTTAGGTTAGGTTAGGTTAGGTTAGGTTAGGTTAGGTTAGGTTAGGTTAGGTTAGGTTAGGTTAGGTTAGGTTAGGTTAGGTTAGGTTAGGTTAGGTTAGGTTAGGTTAGGTTAGGTTAGGTTAGGTTAGGTTAGGTTAGGTTAGGTTAGGTTAGGTTAGGTTAGGTTAGGTTAGGTTAGGTTAGGTTAGGTTAGGTTAGGTTAGGTTAGGTTAGGTTAGGTTAGGTTAGGTTAGGTTAGGTTAGGTTAGGTTAGGTTAGGTTAGGTTAGGTTAGGTTAGGTTAGGTTAGGTTAGGTTAGGTTAGGTTAGGTTAGGTTAGGTTAGGTTAGGTTAGGTTAGGTTAGGTTAGGTTAGGTTAGGTTAGGTTAGGTTAGGTTAGGTTAGGTTAGGTTAGGTTAGGTTAGGTTAGGTTAGGTTAGGTTAGGTTAGGTTAGGTTAGGTTAGGTTAGGTTAGGTTAGGTTAGGTTAGGTTAGGTTAGGTTAGGTTAGGTTAGGTTAGGTTAGGTTAGGTTAGGTTAGGTTAGGTTAGGTTAGGTTAGGTTAGGTTAGGTTAGGTTAGGTTAGGTTAGGTTAGGTTAGGTTAGGTTAGGTTAGGTTAGGTTAGGTTAGGTTAGGTTAGGTTAGGTTAGGTTAGGTTAGGTTAGGTTAGGTTAGGTTAGGTTAGGTTAGGTTAGGTTAGGTTAGGTTAGGTTAGGTTAGGTTAGGTTAGGTTAGGTTAGGTTAGGTTAGGTTAGGTTAGGTTAGGTTAGGTTAGGTTAGGTTAGGTTAGGTTAGGTTAGGTTAGGTTAGGTTAGGTTAGGTTAGGTTAGGTTAGGTTAGGTTAGGTTAGGTTAGGTTAGGTTAGGTTAGGTTAGGTTAGGTTAGGTTAGGTTAGGTTAGGTTAGGTTAGGTTCGGTTAGGTTAGGTTAGGTTAGGTTAGGTTAGGTTAGGTTAGGTTAGGTTAGGTTAGGTTAGGTTAGGTTAGGTTAGGTTAGGTTAGGTTAGGTTAGGTTAGGTTAGGTTAGGTTAGGTTAGGTTAGGTTAGGTTAGGTTAGGTTAGGTTAGGTTAGGTTAGGTTAGGTTAGGTTAGGTTAGGTTAGGTTAGGTTAGGTTAGGTTAGGTTAGGTTAGGTTAGGTTAGGTTAGGTTAGGTTAGGTTAGGTTAGGTTAGGTTAGGTTAGGTTAGGTTAGGTTAGGTTAGGTTAGGTTAGGTTAGGTTAGGTTAGGTTAGGTTAGGTTAGGTTAGGTTAGGTTAGGTTAGGTTAGGTTAGGTTAGGTTAGGTTAGGTTAGGTTAGGTTAGGTTAGGTTAGGTTAGGTTAGGTTAGGTTAGGTTAGGTTAGGTTAGGTTAGGTTAGGTTAGGTTAGGTTAGGTTAGGTTAGGTTAGGTTAGGTTAGGTTAGGTTAGGTTAGGTTAGGTTAGGTTAGGTTAGGTTAGGTTAGGTTAGGTTAGGTTAGGTTAGGTTAGGTTAGGTTAGGTTAGGTTAGGTTAGGTTAGGTTAGGTTAGGTTAGGTTAGGTTAGGTTAGGTTAGGTTAGGTTAGGTTAGGTTAGGTTAGGTTAGGTTAGGTTAGGTTAGGTTAGGTTAGGTTAGGTTAGGTTAGGTTAGGTTAGGTTAGGTTAGGTTAGGTTAGGTTAGGTTAGGTTAGGTTAGGTTAGGTTAGGTTAGGTTAGGTTAGGTTAGGTTAGGTTAGGTTAGGTTAGGTTAGGTTAGGTTAGGTTAGGTTAGGTTAGGTTAGGTTAGGTTAGGTTAGGTTAGGTTAGGTTAGGTTAGGTTAGGTTAGGTTAGGTTAGGTTAGGTTAGGTTAGGTTAGGTTAGGTTAGGTTAGGTTAGGTTAGGTTAGGTTAGGTTAGGTTAGGTTAGGTTAGGTTAGGTTAGGTTAGGTTAGGTTAGGTTAGGTTAGGTTAGGTTAGGTTAGGTTAGGTTAGGTTAGGTTAGGTTAGGTTAGGTTAGGTTAGGTTAGGTTAGGTTAGGTTAGGTTAGGTTAGGTTAGGTTAGGTTAGGTTAGGTTAGGTTAGGTTAGGTTAGGTTAGGTTAGGTTAGGTTAGGTTAGGTTAGGTTAGGTTAGGTTAGGTTAGGTTAGGTTAGGTTAGGTTAGGTTAGGTTAGGTTAGGTTAGGTTAGGTTAGGTTAGGTTAGGTTAGGTTAGGTTAGGTTAGGTTAGGTTAGGTTAGGTTAGGTTAGGTTAGGTTAGGTTAGGTTAGGTTAGGTTAGGTTAGGTTAGGTTAGGTTAGGTTAGGTTAGGTTAGGTTAGGTTAGGTTAGGTTAGGTTAGGTTAGGTTAGGTTAGGTTAGGTTAGGTTAGGTTAGGTTAGGTTAGGTTAGGTTAGGTTAGGTTAGGTTAGGTTAGGTTAGGTTAGGTTAGGTTAGGTTAGGTTAGGTTAGGTTAGGTTAGGTTAGGTTAGGTTAGGTTAGGTTAGGTTAGGTTAGGTTAGGTTAGGTTAGGTTAGGTTAGGTTAGGTTAGGTTAGGTTAGGTTAGGTTAGGTTAGGTTAGGTTAGGTTAGGTTAGGTTAGGTTAGGTTAGGTTAGGTTAGGTTAGGTTAGGTTAGGTTAGGTTAGGTTAGGTTAGGTTAGGTTAGGTTAGGTTAGGTTAGGTTAGGTTAGGTTAGGTTAGGTTAGGTTAGGTTAGGTTAGGTTAGGTTAGGTTAGGTTAGGTTAGGTTAGGTTAGGTTAGGTTAGGTTAGGTTAGGTTAGGTTAGGTTAGGTTAGGTTAGGTTAGGTTAGGTTAGGTTAGGTTAGGTTAGGTTAGGTTAGGTTAGGTTAGGTTAGGTTAGGTTAGGTTAGGTTAGGTTAGGTTAGGTTAGGTTAGGTTAGGTTAGGTTAGGTTAGGTTAGGTTAGGTTAGGTTAGGTTAGGTTAGGTTAGGTTAGGTTAGGTTAGGTTAGGTTAGGTTAGGTTAGGTTAGGTTAGGTTAGGTTAGGTTAGGTTAGGTTAGGTTAGGTTAGGTTAGGTTAGGTTAGGTTAGGTTAGGTTAGGTTAGGTTAGGTTAGGTTAGGTTAGGTTAGGTTAGGTTAGGTTAGGTTAGGTTAGGTTAGGTTAGGTTAGGTTAGGTTAGGTTAGGTTAGGTTAGGTTAGGTTAGGTTAGGTTAGGTTAGGTTAGGTTAGGTTAGGTTAGGTTAGGTTAGGTTAGGTTAGGTTAGGTTAGGTTAGGTTAGGTTAGGTTAGGTTAGGTTAGGTTAGGTTAGGTTAGGTTAGGTTAGGTTAGGTTAGGTTAGGTTAGGTTAGGTTAGGTTAGGTTAGGTTAGGTTAGGTTAGGTTAGGTTAGGTTAGGTTAGGTTAGGTTAGGTTAGGTTAGGTTAGGTTAGGTTAGGTTAGGTTAGGTTAGGTTAGGTTAGGTTAGGTTAGGTTAGGTTAGGTTAGGTTAGGTTAGGTTAGGTTAGGTTAGGTTAGGTTAGGTTAGGTTAGGTTAGGTTAGGTTAGGTTAGGTTAGGTTAGGTTAGGTTAGGTTAGGTTAGGTTAGGTTAGGTTAGGTTAGGTTAGGTTAGGTTAGGTTAGGTTAGGTTAGGTTAGGTTAGGTTAGGTTAGGTTAGGTTAGGTTAGGTTAGGTTAGGTTAGGTTAGGTTAGGTTAGGTTAGGTTAGGTTAGGTTAGGTTAGGTTAGGTTAGGTTAGGTTAGGTTAGGTTAGGTTAGGTTAGGTTAGGTTAGGTTAGGTTAGGTTAGGTTAGGTTAGGTTAGGTTAGGTTAGGTTAGGTTAGGTTAGGTTAGGTTAGGTTAGGTTAGGTTAGGTTAGGTTAGGTTAGGTTAGGTTAGGTTAGGTTAGGTTAGGTTAGGTTAGGTTAGGTTAGGTTAGGTTAGGTTAGGTTAGGTTAGGTTAGGTTAGGTTAGGTTAGGTTAGGTTAGGTTAGGTTAGGTTAGGTTAGGTTAGGTTAGGTTAGGTTAGGTTAGGTTAGGTTAGGTTAGGTTAGGTTAGGTTAGGTTAGGTTAGGTTAGGTTAGGTTAGGTTAGGTTAGGTTAGGTTAGGTTAGGTTAGGTTAGGTTAGGTTAGGTTAGGTTAGGTTAGGTTAGGTTAGGTTAGGTTAGGTTAGGTTAGGTTAGGTTAGGTTAGGTTAGGTTAGGTTAGGTTAGGTTAGGTTAGGTTAGGTTAGGTTAGGTTAGGTTAGGTTAGGTTAGGTTAGGTTAGGTTAGGTTAGGTTAGGTTAGGTTAGGTTAGGTTAGGTTAGGTTAGGTTAGGTTAGGTTAGGTTAGGTTAGGTTAGGTTAGGTTAGGTTAGGTTAGGTTAGGTTAGGTTAGGTTAGGTTAGGTTAGGTTAGGTTAGGTTAGGTTAGGTTAGGTTAGGTTAGGTTAGGTTAGGTTAGGTAGGTAGGGTGTGCAAGGTCAAAAGTATCGCTCAAGAACGTCCCCAGTAGAGCGGAAAACTTCAAAACTGCGGCAAAGCCCTCTAAAGGCGTCCGCAGATGCGTTACTTTTCGCTCAAAAGCCTCCGCAGACGAGCGGTTATCCACTCGTCTGCGGCAAAACCACTCGTCTGCGGCAAAGCCCTCTACGGGCGTCTATCAAAAAACCGTCTGCTGCGACAGCGCCCGCTCGGGGCGTCGACGCAAAAAATGTTAAATTAGGTTAGATTAGGTTAGGTTAGGTTAGGTTAGGTTAGGTTAGGTTAGGTTAGGTTAGGTTAGGTTAGAATTTATTATGATAGGTTAGGTTAGGTTAGGTTATGTACTACTACTACTACTACTACTACGATTATGCATACGCATTATTATAACTGCAACATTGTAGATGCATTTAAAAATACATCCACAAAGTGGCAGTTACAAATAAAGAAAAACCAAAATGGCGGTTACACATTTACATAAAAAAACGACCTACAAGACCTATTAAGGCAGTGGACGGTTATTTCCGTTGCATCAATAATGAAATTTAAGTGCAACGTTCCCACGCATGCGCACTAGGGGTGAGTATATATACAGATATAAGGACCGGCAAGGCAAGCAATGTTCTCAGTCGCATACCACATCATAAGCCAGAGAGACCTAGACACATTTCTTGAAAATGACAACACAGCCCATCTACAAAACCGAAGACGTGGAAGATCTTCACAACACTCAAGAAGAGGAAATGACGGAGGTAACAGTCAAGGAAGCAGTGATGGACAAAGCCAACGAAGTCAGCACTCAAGAAGTAATCGAAGACTCTCAAACTTCGCCGAAGACGTCCCCAACGTCGAGCCATACACCGACTCCCAGCAAACGGTCGAAGATTCCACCCAATACGCCAGTGAGCACAACACCGAAGAAAACGGCAGTCAGGAGACTAACGATGAGTACATCAATGGAGCAGACGTCGAAGAAATATTCAGAGACAGTACCAGTGACGACTCAGACTTGGATTGCCCAATTGGCAGACCGTATCAACGATCAATCAATAGAGTATCTCCTTGGAAGATTATTGCTCGCCACACCGGAACCAGCAGAGTACATTATCACATCATATATATCTCCAAGGCAAGAAACTGGGGGTTTAATTCAAGACTTGGTCAATTTATACGTACCGGAGAATATAAATGTTCTGCAATTACATGTGTTGAGTGCATGGCTCAGTACGTTGTTACCGGCGCTGGTCGTACAATACTTATCAACAATTTATCCCGAAAAGATAAAGAGATTGCAAAATGCGCCCCTCATAAAATGGGAATTGCGGTTACCAGGCAAAATTATCCACATGGAAGTGCCCAAGGGGGAATTGCAATATTTCCTTTTCAAGGGTCAACACGCTCCCAAATGGAGCGACGACTGGATGAAGGCAATATTGGCGCCGATGAAGGTGTACATAATCCTACCAACAATGGACATATCAATCAGCACCAAAATGACAACATTGCAGCTGGAATGGAACCGCCATCTGTGTCTTCGAGGGAGCGACGATCGAATGAAAGACATCATATTACTGCTCAACAAAACCAAGAACTCATGCTACGCATATGCGAAAACGCTGCTTTCTCGGAAGGCGAGGCTCAGGAACTCCTGTGCAGAACTCCTGAGGGGATTGCCATACAATTTCGACGCAATTTTGAAGACAGATTACGAACTGCCATTGCAATCAGTAAGACACTGGTATTTCAAGAGTCAAGAGAACAAAGAATTGAAAGATGCAAAAGATTACAACAGATCAGACACCCCAATGCCGCCAGCCCCCACACCATAAGTGAACAAGTATGGAAACTAGAAAACTTGCTGCACAAAAACGGAATTAATATAAGAGACTTCGCCAGAGACACTTACGAACATTTCCACAGAATGACAAACAAAAAAAATAATTTATTCTTCCAAGGTCCACCTTCGACAGGAAAGACGATGATTATGGAAAGTTTAGTAGAAATGCATTACAACATAACAAGACTAACAGGATTGAGTCCAACATCACAATTCAACTTCTCAAATCTTGTTCATGTAAATGCATGTTTCATGGATGAATGTAAAATTACTGATAATCAATTCGAGCAATGGAAATTATTAGCAGCAGGATTACCGATGTCAACAGATGTAAAATACAAATCAAAACATAATGTCACAAACTGTATATTATATTCAGCTTCAAACTATGCAATAGACGCATATATTACAGTACCAGAAGCAGAAGTGGCAATAAACCAGAGAACAATAACCTATTACTTCAATGAACCAACTGAATATTTTAATATATTCGCATTCGCATGGGAAAAATTTTGGACTAAACACTATCTTCGACCACAAAGAATAATAGAGGACGAATTAGCGAGAGAAGCCAACCCATCACAAATCATAGAATACGACATAGACTTAGCCATAGAATAAAAACTAGTTAAGCAACATTGTAACGTGTAAATTATACAACATTGTAATGTAAATGTCATACAATAAAAACATAAACAACATTCCAGTCTTTAATTAAGAAATTGCGATCTCACGCTCAAGTGCACAAGTACCAGGAGCACATAAAATATAAAGAATATTATTACCATACAAACTAAGTAGGGCTGACAATAAACTTGTCCATACATGTATAGAACAAAGAAACTTGGGACGCTCACGGACAGACAGTACCAGGACAACATAAATAGAAAGAGATAACAAAATAGCAACAACAGGTTTTACATAAGGGGTGGAGCTTAACCAGTACCTTAATGGCCGAGCAACCGGACGGTCATGAGGGTTATACATTACCTGGCTATAAATATCTAGGGCCGGGAAACGATTTAAACTTAGGAACACCGACAAATGAATTAGATCAAATAGCATATGAACATGACGAAGAATACACTCGAATTCAAAAAATATATGAAGAAAAAATAAATAGTGGAGAAAAAGAAGAAACGGCAAAACAGTGGGCGATAGAAAACATTAAATTAGCGGATGAAAAGTTCCTAGTAAAAACATACGCATACAGCTCAGACTCTACATATGACGCAGCAGCGAAAGCAGCAGCGCTTGCTGGGATTGGAATCAAATATTTGGGAGAAAGAATATTAGGACCATTATATCCACGATTCAGAGGAAGAACAAGCGAAAAAATGAACAACACAGACGAAGTAGCGACAGGATCACCACCATGCATAGGTACAGGTATTATAAATAAACAACATACACAAGAATACTCATTTAAGAAAATGTTTAATTTCCATATAAAAAGCATGATGTGCTATGGACAAAAAATACAACCAAGCGCTACAAGCAGTAATGGATATTATAAAGTAAAAACTTTCATACATACACTACCATGGCATAAATTATTTTTTTATTTAACGCCGAAAGAATACGACGATATGCTGATAGGAAAAACAACAGCCAGAGTAAAATCAGTATACATGAAAATATACAATTTAGGGAATAGAACACCATTTGTTGCTCAATCTGGATCAGTACAATACGCAAATGCTGTTGCTCAATCTGGATCAGTACAATACGCAAATGCAAACTCGCAAACAACGCTTGCCATATGGGAAAATTTAAATGAACATGGAATGCTAAAATTAGAGGAAAATATAACACCAACAATATTATACGGTAAACCAATAAGTGAATGCGAATTACAAGAGCCACAAATGAGACAAATACAGTGGACATCAATGAGCGCAGCGTGTCAAGGACGATTTATTGACAACAGATGTGAATACTGGTACCATGCAGGAATACATACGGAAGCCGAACAATCAACAGAAAGTATAGAAAAATACATGTACTTACCAGCATTAATAGCGAACGCAAAAATATTCTACAATGCAACAAATTCAATAGGATTAGTATACGAAAAAACTTATGAACCAAAAGATGGACTGTTTCATGTTAAAAATGATGCATGGCGTATGGCAAACTATCACATATTAAAAACAACATCACCCACATACAATCAATCAGTACGAAACGGAATACAATTAGCAGTAGAACAAGGAGCAGCAAATCCATTAACATACGAAAACGCTACAATAGACAATTACTTATATCACAACTGGGGAAAAGCACCGGAACTGCATCACATACCGCCAATAGGAATAGGAATATTGCCATTATTAGCAAAAGATGGGTCACACGAACAAAGCATACTCAACATAATGGTAGAAGTAGGAATTACATTAGAAACTACTTCACACGGCCAAAACATTTTAATGAACAGAACATTAAATACACAACCAAATCCATTAATTATGGGTTATAAAATAACTGATCATAAATTTTCAGAGATATTCATCGGCAATCAACCAATAACGTCGCTAATTGGAAATCCATTACAAGAACAGAATTATCCATCAATAACAAATGTAGAAATTGCAGGATCTGACAGATCAAGAGCAACAGAAAGAGCAGCAGGAGAATCGTATGACGATCGAGAACTAAGAAAAGAAATACACGAAACGGAAATCCACGCACAAGACGCACTAAAATTAGCAGCTGAAGCTAAACAAACAGCAATGCAATCAGAGATAATAAGTAAAGAAACGCAATCAAGAATACAACAAGACGAAAACGAAATAATTACTATCAAAAATAAACAATTACAAGATGAACAAAAAATTACAGAAGAAGAAAAAAAAATACAAGGAGTAGACAGAAAAATAGGATCAACAAAGTCCACATTGGACAGAAGATTAGAAGAAATAAACAAAAAAGCAAACGAAGCACAACAAGCATTGAAAAGAGTAGAAGAAAAACTAAAGAATGCAGTCACAACCACCGGTGCAACGACAGGAACAAGTACTGGAACCACAACATACGCAGGATCAGGAGCAGGAACAAAAAGACATAAAAGATCAGAATCAAGGTCACCATCGCCAGCGCAAAAAAAATCTAGTCAATAAAAATAATATTGTATACTTACATAGGATTAGCAGTAAAACACTTATTATTGTATAATACACCGGTTTATTAAAATACAAAATACCAAAAAAATTAAATCACTGTACATACAACACAAAGAATTGTTTCATTTAAACTGCATTATTATATTCAAAAATACCCTTTATATACCTACCCGAGAGATTCATAAGCCGGCGGAGGAGACCGGTTCCGAGGCTCGGTAAAGGTCGGCGAGTAAACTGAAGGTGAAAGGGACGTCGTGGAGGCCACCGGTGCAGTTGAACTGGATGCAACCGGACTAGCAGGCTCATTGTCCGAATCAAGGTCGATCACCATTGCAGTTGACGAAGGGTGAATGGCATTTAGTAAAGCAACAATGCCGCGACCACGACCGGTTCCGCGGCGCGCAACTTGCATGCCAGGTCTAGTTGTAGGAGTGGGAAACCTGATAACAAAAAGAAAAGTATTTTATATTCCACCGCCCAGTTAGGTTAGGTTAGGTTAGGTAGGTAGGGTGTGCAAGGTCAAAAGTATCGCTCAAGAACGTCCCCAGTAGAGCGGAAAACTTCAAAACTGCGGCAAAGCCCTCTAAAGGCGTCCGCAGATGCGTTACTTTTCGCTCAAAAGCCTCCGCAGACGAGCGGATAACCACTCGTCTGCGGCAAAGCCCTCTACGGGCGTCTATCAAAAAACCGTCTGCTGCGACAGCGCCCGCTCGGGGCGTCGACGCAAAAAATGTTAAATTAGGTTAGATTAGGTTAGGTTAGGTTAGGTTAGGTTAGGTTAGGTTAGGTTAGGTTAGGTTAGGTTAGGTTAGGTTAGGTTAGGTTAGGTTAGGTTAGGTTAGGTTAGGTTAGGTTAGGTTAGGTTAGGTTAGGTTAGGTTAGGTTAGGTTAGGTTAGGTTAGGTTAGGTTAGGTTAGGTTAGGTTAGGTTAGGTTAGGTTAGGTTAGGTTAGGTTAGGTTAGGTTAGGTTAGGTTAGGTTAGGTTAGGTTAGGTTAGGTTAGGTTAGGTTAGGTTAGGTTAGGTTAGGTTAGGTTAGGTTAGGTTAGGTTAGGTTAGGTTAGGTTAGGTTAGGTTAGGTTAGGTTAGGTTAGGTTAGGTTAGGTTAGGTTAGGTTAGGTTAGGTTAGGTTAGGTTAGGTTAGGTTAGGTTAGGTTAGGTTAGGTTAGGTTAGGTTAGGTTAGGTTAGGTTAGGTTAGGTTAGGTTAGGTTAGGTTAGGTTAGGTTAGGTTAGGTTAGGTTAGGTTAGGTTAGGTTAGGTTAGGTTAGGTTAGGTTAGGTTAGGTTAGGTTAGGTTAGGTTAGGTTAGGTTAGGTTAGGTTAGGTTAGGTTAGGTTAGGTTAGGTTAGGTTAGGTTAGGTTAGGTTAGGTTAGGTTAGGTTAGGTTAGGTTAGGTTAGGTTAGGTTAGGTTAGGTTAGGTTAGGTTAGGTTAGGTTAGGTTAGGTTAGGTTAGGTTAGGTTAGGTTAGGTTAGGTTAGGTTAGGTTAGGTTAGGTTAGGTTAGGTTAGGTTAGGTTAGGTTAGGTTAGGTTAGGTTAGGTTAGGTTAGGTTAGGTTAGGTTAGGTTAGGTTAGGTTAGGTTAGGTTAGGTTAGGTTAGGTTAGGTTAGGTTAGGTTAGGTTAGGTTAGGTTAGGTTAGGTTAGGTTAGGTTAGGTTAGGTTAGGTTAGGTTAGGTTAGGTTAGGTTAGGTTAGGTTAGGTTAGGTTAGGTTAGGTTAGGTTAGGTTAGGTTAGGTTAGGTTAGGTAGGTAGGGTGTGCAAGGTCAAAAGTATCGCTCAAGAACGTCCCCAGTAGAGCGGAAAACTTCAAAACTGCGGCAAAGCCCTCTAAAGGCGTCCGCAGATGCGTTACTTTTCGCTCAAAAGCCTCCGCAGACGAGCGGTTATCCACTCGTCTGCGGCAAAGCCCTCTACGGGCGTCTATCAAAAAACCGTCTGCTGCGACAGCGCCCGCTCGGGGCGTCGACACAAAAAATGTTAAATTAGGTTAGATTAGGTTAGGTTAGGTTAGGTTAGGTTAGATTAGGTTAGGTTAGGTTAGGTTAGGTTAGAATTTATTATGATAGGTTAGGTTAGGTTAGGTTATGTACTACTACTACTACGATTATGCATACGCATTATTATAACTGCAACATTGTATATGCATTTAAAAATACATCCACAAAGTGGCAGTTACAAATAAAGAAAAACCAAAATGGCGGTTACACATTTACATAAAAAAACGACCTACAAGACCTATTAAGGCAGTGGACGGTTATTTCCGTTGCATCAATAATGAAATTTAAGTGCAACGTTCCCACGCATGCGCACTAGGGGTGAGTATATATACAGATATAAGGACCGGCAAGGCAAGCAATGTTCTCAGTCGCATACCACATCATAAGCCAGAGAGACCTAGACACATTTCTTGAAAATGACAACACAGCCCATCTACAAAACCGAAGACGTGGAAGATCTTCACAACACTCAAGAAGAGGAAATGACGGAGGTAACAGTCAAGGAAGCAGTGATGGACAAAGCCAACGAAGTCAGCACTCAAGAAGTAATCGAAGACTCTCAAACTTCGCCGAAGACGTCCCCAACGTCGAGCCATACACCGACTCCCAGCAAACGGTCGAAGATTCCACCCAATACGCCAGTGAGCACAACACCGAAGAAAACGGCAGTCAGGAGACTAACGATGAGTACATCAATGGAGCAGACGTCGAAGAAATATTCAGAGACAGTACCAGTGACGACTCAGACTTGGATTGCCCAATTGGCAGACCGTATCAACGATCAATCAATAGAGTATCTCCTTGGAAGATTATTGCTCGCCACACCGGAACCAGCAGAGTACATTATCACATCATATATATCTCCAAGGCAAGAAACTGGGGGTTTAATTCAAGACTTGGTCAATTTATACGTACCGGAGAATATAAATGTTCTGCAATTACATGTGTTGAGTGCATGGCTCAGTACGTTGTTACCGGCGCTGGTCGTACAATACTTATCAACAATTTATCCCGAAAAGATAAAGAGATTGCAAAATGCGCCCCTCATAAAATGGGAATTGCGGTTACCAGGCAAAATTATCCACATGGAAGTGCCCAAGGGGGAATTGCAATATTTCCTTTTCAAGGGTCAACACGCTCCCAAATGGAGCGACGACTGGATGAAGGCAATATTGGCGCCGATGAAGGTGTACATAATCCTACCAACAATGGACATATCAATCAGCACCAAAATGACAACATTGCAGCTGGAATGGAACCGCCATCTGTGTCTTCGAGGGAGCGACGATCGAATGAAAGACATCATATTACTGCTCAACAAAACCAAGAACTCATGCTACGCATATGCGAAAACGCTGCTTTCTCGGAAGGCGAGGCTCAGGAACTCCTGTGCAGAACTCCTGAGGGGATTGCCATACAATTTCGACGCAATTTTGAAGACAGATTACGAACTGCCATTGCAATCAGTAAGACACTGGTATTTCAAGAGTCAAGAGAACAAAGAATTGAAAGATGCAAAAGATTACAACAGATCAGACACCCCAATGCCGCCAGCCCCCACACAATAAGTGAACAAGTATGGAAACTAGAAAACTTGCTGCACAAAAACGGAATTAATATAAGAGACTTCGCCAGAGACACTTACGAACATTTCCACAGAATGACAAACAAAAAAAATAATTTATTCTTCCAAGGTCCACCTTCGACAGGAAAGACGATGATTATGGAAAGTTTAGTAGAAATGCATTACAACATAACAAGACTAACAGGATTGAGTCCAACATCACAATTCAACTTCTCAAATCTTGTTCATGTAAATGCATGTTTCATGGATGAATGTAAAATTACTGATAATCAATTCGAGCAATGGAAATTATTAGCAGCAGGATTACCGATGTCAACAGATGTAAAATACAAATCAAAACATAATGTCACAAACTGTATATTATATTCAGCTTCAAACTATGCAATAGACGCATATATTACAGTACCAGAAGCAGAAGTGGCAATAAACCAGAGAACAATAACCTATTACTTCAATGAACCAACTGAATATTTTAATATATTCGCATTCGCATGGGAAAAATTTTGGACTAAACACTATCTTCGACCACAAAGAATAATAGAGGACGAATTAGCGAGAGAAGCCAACCCATCACAAATCATAGAATACGACATAGACTTAGCCATAGAATAAAAACTAGTTAAGCAACATTGTAACGTGTAAATTATACAACATTGTAATGTAAATGTCATACAATAAAAACATAAACAACATTCCAGTCTTTAATTAAGAAATTGCGATCTCACGCTCAAGTGCACAAGTACCAGGAGCACATAAAATATAAAGAATATTATTACCATACAAACTAAGTAGGGCTGACAATAAACTTGTCCATACATGTATAGAACAAAGAAACTTGGGACGCGCACGGACAGACAGTACCAGGACAACATAAATAGAAAGAGATAACAAAATAGCAACAACAGGTTTTACATAAGGGGTGGAGCTTAACCAGTACCTTAATGGCCGAGCAACCGGACGGTCATGAGGGTTATACATTACCTGGCTATAAATATCTAGGGCCGGGAAACGATTTAAACTTAGGAACACCGACAAATGAATTAGATCAAATAGCATATGAACATGACGAAGAATACACTCGAATTCAAAAAATATATGAAGAAAAAATAAATAGTGGAGAAAAAGAAGAAACGGCAAAACAGTGGGCGATAGAAAACATTAAATTAGCGGATGAAAAGTTCCTAGTAAAAACATACGCATACAGCTCAGACTCTACATATGACGCAGCAGCGAAAGCAGCAGCGCTTGCTGGGATTGGAATCAAATATTTGGGAGAAAGAATATTAGGACCATTATATCCACGATTCAGAGGAAGAACAAGCGAAAAAATGAACAACACAGACGAAGTAGCGACAGGATCACCACCATGCATAGGTACGGGTATTATAAATAAACAACATACACAAGAATACTCATTTAAGAAAATGTTTAATTTCCATATAAAAAGCATGATGTGCTATGGACAAAAAATACAACCAAGCGCTACAAGCAGTAATGGATATTATAAAGTAAAAACTTTCATACATACACTACCATGGCATAAATTATTTTTTTATTTAACGCCGAAAGAATACGACGATATGCTGATAGGAAAAACAACTGCCAGAGTAAAATCAGTATACATGAAAATATACAATTTAGGGAATAGAACACCATTTGTTGCTCAATCTGGATCAGTACAATACGCAAATGCAAACTCGCAAACAACGCTTGCCATATGGGAAAATTTAAATGAACATGGAATGCTAAAATTAGATGAAAATATAACACCAACAATATTATACGGTAAACCAATAAGTGAATGCGATTTACAAGAGCCACAAATGAGACAAATACAGTGGACATCAATGAGCGCAGCGTGTCAAGGACGATTTATTGACAACAGATGTGAATACTGGTACCATGCAGGAATACATACGGAAGCCGAACAATCAACAGAAAGTATAGAAAAATACATGTACTTACCAGCATTAATAGCGAACGCAAAAATATTCTACAATGCAACAAATTCAATAGGATTAGTATACGAAAAAACTTATGAACCAAAAGATGGACTGTTTCATGTTAAAAATGATGCATGGCGTATGGCAAACTATCACATATTAAAAACAACATCACCCACATACAATCAATCAGTACGAAACGGAATACAATTAGCAGTAGAACAAGGAGCAGCAAATCCATTAACATACGAAAACGCTACAATAGACAATTACTTATATCACAACTGGGGAAAAGCACCGGAACTGCATCACATACCGCCAATAGGAATAGGAATATTGCCATTATTAGCAAAAGATGGGTCACACGAACAAAGCATACTCAACATAATGGTAGAAGTAGGAATTACATTAGAAACTACTTCACACGGCCAAAACATTTTAATGAACAGAACATTAAATACACAACCAAATCCATTAATTATGGGTTATAAAATAACTGATCATAAATTTTCAGAGATATTCATCGGCAATCAACC
Organism: Keiferia lycopersicella; assembly: GCA_029255805.1. Taxonomy (NCBI): domain Eukaryota; kingdom Metazoa; phylum Arthropoda; class Insecta; order Lepidoptera; family Gelechiidae; genus Keiferia; species Keiferia lycopersicella. The sequence goes on along the minus strand of JARACZ010000011.1, from coordinate 4,481 downwards.
AATAACGTCGCTAATTGGAAATCCATTACAAGAACAGAATTATCCATCAATAACAAATGTAGAAATTGCAGGATCTGACAGATCAAGAGCAACAGAAAGAGCAGCAGGAGAATCGTATGACGATCGAGAACTAAGAAAAGAAATACACGAAACGGAAATCCACGCACAAGACGCACTAAAATTAGCAGCTGAAGCTAAACAAACAGCAATGCAATCAGAGATAATAAGTAAAGAAACGCAATCAAGAATACAACAAGACGAAAACGAAATAATTACTATCAAAAATAAACAATTACAAGATGAACAAAAAATTACAGAAGAAGAAAAAAAAATACAAGGAGTAGACAGAAAAATAGGATCAACAAAGTCCACATTGGACAGAAGATTAGAAGAAATAAACAAAAAAGCAAACGAAGCACAACAAGCATTGAAAAGAGTAGAAGAAAAACTAAAGAATGCAGTCACAACCACCGGTGCAACGACAGGAACAAGTACTGGAACCACAACATACGCAGGATCAGGAGCAGGAACAAAAAGACATAAAAGATCAGAATCAAGGTCACCATCGCCAGCGCAAAAAAAATCTAGTCAATAAAAATAATATTGTATACTTACATAGGATTAGCAGTAAAACACTTATTATTGTATAATACACCGGTTTATTAAAATACAAAATACCAAAAAAATTAAATCACTGTACATACAACACAAAGAATTGTTTCATTTAAACTGCATTATTATATTCAAAAATACCCTTTATATACCTACCCGAGAGATTCATAAGCCGGCGGAGGAGACCGGTTCCGAGGCTCGGTAAAGGTCGGCGAGTAAACTGAAGGTGAAAGGGACGTCGTGGAGGCCACCGGTGCAGTTGAACTGGATGCAACCGGACTAGCAGGCTCATTGTCCGAATCAAGGTCGATCACCATTGCAGTTGACGAAGGGTGAATGGCATTTAGTAAAGCAACAATGCCGCGACCACGACCGGTTCCGCGGCGCGCAACTTGCATGCCAGGTCTAGTTGTAGGAGTGGGAAACCTGATAACAAAAAGAAAAGTATTTTATATTCCACCGCCCAGTTAGGTTAGGTTAGGTTAGGTAGGTAGGGTGTGCAAGGTCAAAAGTATCGCTCAAGAACGTCCCCAGTAGAGCGGAAAACTTCAAAACTGCGGCAAAGCCCTCTAAAGGCGTCCGCAGATGCGTTACTTTTCGCTCAAAAGCCTCCGCAGACGAGCGGTTATCCACTCGTCTGCGGCAAAGCCCTCTACGGGCGTCTATCAAAAAACCGTCTGCTGCGACAGCGCCCGCTCGGGGCGTCGACACAAAAAATGTTAAATTAGGTTAGATTAGGTTAGGTTAGGTTAGGTTAGGTTAGATTAGGTTAGGTTAGGTTAGGTTAGGTTAGAATTTATTATGATAGGTTAGGTTAGGTTAGGTTAGGTTAGGTTAGGTTAGGTTAGGTTAGGTTAGGTTAGGTTAGGTTAGGTTAGGTTAGGTTAGGTTAGGTTAGGTTAGGTTAGGTTAGGTTAGGTTAGGTTAGGTTAGGTTAGGTTAGGTTAGGTTAGGTTAGGTTAGGTTAGGTTAGGTTAGGTTAGGTTAGGTTAGGTTAGGTTAGGTTAGGTTAGGTTAGGTTAGGTTAGGTTAGGTTAGGTTAGGTTAGGTTAGGTTAGGTTAGGTTAGGTTAGGTTAGGTTAGGTTAGGTTAGGTTAGGTTAGGTTAGGTTAGGTTAGGTTAGGTTAGGTTAGGTTAGGTTAGGTTAGGTTAGGTTAGGTTAGGTTAGGTTAGGTTAGGTTAGGTTAGGTTAGGTTAGGTTAGGTTAGGTTAGGTTAGGTTAGGTTAGGTTAGGTTAGGTTAGGTTAGGTTAGGTTAGGTTAGGTTAGGTTAGGTTAGGTTAGGTTAGGTTAGGTTAGGTTAGGTTAGGTTAGGTTAGGTTAGGTTAGGTTAGGTTAGGTTAGGTTAGGTTAGGTTAGGTTAGGTTAGGTTAGGTTAGGTTAGGTTAGGTTAGGTTAGGTTAGGTTAGGTTAGGTTAGGTTAGGTTAGGTTAGGTTAGGTTAGGTTAGGTTAGGTTAGGTTAGGTTAGGTTAGGTTAGGTTAGGTTAGGTTAGGTTAGGTTAGGTTAGGTTAGGTTAGGTTAGGTTAGGTTAGGTTAGGTTAGGTTAGGTTAGGTTAGGTTAGGTTAGGTTAGGTTAGGTTAGGTTAGGTTAGGTTAGGTTAGGTTAGGTTAGGTTAGGTTAGGTTAGGTTAGGTTAGGTTAGGTTAGGTTAGGTTAGGTTAGGTTAGGTTAGGTTAGGTTAGGTTAGGTTAGGTTAGGTTAGGTTAGGTTAGGTTAGGTTAGGTTAGGTTAGGTTAGGTTAGGTTAGGTTAGGTTAGGTTAGGTTAGGTTAGGTTAGGTTAGGTTAGGTTAGGTTAGGTTAGGTTAGGTTAGGTTAGGTTAGGTTAGGTTAGGTTAGGTTAGGTTAGGTTAGGTTAGGTTAGGTTAGGTTAGGTTAGGTTAGGTTAGGTTAGGTTAGGTTAGGTTAGGTTAGGTTAGGTTAGGTTAGGTTAGGTTAGGTTAGGTTAGGTTAGGTTAGGTTAGGTTAGGTTAGGTTAGGTTAGGTTAGGTTAGGTTAGGTTAGGTTAGGTTAGGTTAGGTTAGGTTAGGTTAGGTTAGGTTAGGTTAGGTTAGGTTAGGTTAGGTTAGGTTAGGTTAGGTTAGGTTAGGTTAGGTTAGGTTAGGTTAGGTTAGGTTAGGTTAGGTTAGGTTAGGTTAGGTTAGGTTAGGTTAGGTTAGGTTAGGTTAGGTTAGGTTAGGTTAGGTTAGGTTAGGTTAGGTTAGGTTAGGTTAGGTTAGGTTAGGTTAGGTTAGGTTAGGTTAGGTTAGGTTAGGTTAGGTTAGGTTAGGTTAGGTTAGGTTAGGTTAGGTTAGGTTAGGTTAGGTTAGGTTAGGTTAGGTTAGGTTAGGTTAGGTTAGGTTAGGTTAGGTTAGGTTAGGTTAGGTTAGGTTAGGTTAGGTTAGGTTAGGTTAGGTTAGGTTAGGTTAGGTTAGGTTAGGTTAGGTTAGGTTAGGTTAGGTTAGGTTAGGTTAGGTTAGGTTAGGTTAGGTTAGGTTAGGTTAGGTTAGGTTAGGTTAGGTTAGGTTAGGTTAGGTTAGGTTAGGTTAGGTTAGGTTAGGTTAGGTTAGGTTAGGTTAGGTTAGGTTAGGTTAGGTTAGGTTAGGTTAGGTTAGGTTAGGTTAGGTTAGGTTAGGTTAGGTTAGGTTAGGTTAGGTTAGGTTAGGTTAGGTTAGGTTAGGTTAGGTTAGGTTAGGTTAGGTTAGGTTAGGTTAGGTTAGGTTAGGTTAGGTTAGGTTAGGTTAGGTTAGGTTAGGTTAGGTTAGGTTAGGTTAGGTTAGGTTAGGTTAGGTTAGGTTAGGTTAGGTTAGGTTAGGTTAGGTTAGGTTAGGTTAGGTTAGGTTAGGTTAGGTTAGGTTAGGTTAGGTTAGGTTAGGTTAGGTTAGGTTAGGTTAGGTTAGGTTAGGTTAGGTTAGGTTAGGTTAGGTTAGGTTAGGTTAGGTTAGGTTAGGTTAGGTTAGGTTAGGTTAGGTTAGGTTAGGTTAGGTTAGGTTAGGTTAGGTTAGGTTAGGTTAGGTTAGGTTAGGTTAGGTTAGGTTAGGTTAGGTTAGGTTAGGTTAGGTTAGGTTAGGTTAGGTTAGGTTAGGTTAGGTTAGGTTAGGTTAGGTTAGGTTAGGTTAGGTTAGGTTAGGTTAGGTTAGGTTAGGTTAGGTTAGGTTAGGTTAGGTTAGGTTAGGTTAGGTTAGGTTAGGTTAGGTTAGGTTAGGTTAGGTTAGGTTAGGTTAGGTTAGGTTAGGTTAGGTTAGGTTAGGTTAGGTTAGGTTAGGTTAGGTTAGGTTAGGTTAGGTTAGGTTAGGTTAGGTTAGGTTAGGTTAGGTTAGGTTAGGTTAGGTTAGGTTAGGTTAGGTTAGGTTAGGTTAGGTTAGGTTAGGTTAGGTTAGGTTAGGTTAGGTTAGGTTAGGTTAGGTTAGGTTAGGTTAGGTTAGGTTAGGTTAGGTTAGGTTAGGTTAGGTTAGGTTAGGTTAGGATAGGTTAGGTTAGGTTAGGTTAGGTTAGGTTAGGTTAGGTTAGGTTAGGTTAGGTTAGGTTAGGTTAGGTTAGGTTAGGTTAGGTTAGGTTAGGTTAGGTTAGGTTAGGTTAGGTTAGGTTAGGTTAGGTTAGGTTAGGTTAGGTTAGGTTAGGTTAGGTTAGGTTAGGTTAGGTTAGGTTAGGTTAGGTTAGGTTAGGTTAGGTTAGGTTAGGTTAGGTTAGGTTAGGTTAGGTTAGGTTAGGTTAGGTTAGGTTAGGTTAGGTTAGGTTAGGTTAGGTTAGGTTAGGTTAGGTTAGGTTAGGTTAGGTTAGGTTAGGTTAGGTTAGGTTAGGTTAGGTTAGGTTAGGTTAGGTTAGGTTAGGTTAGGTTAGGTTAGGTTAGGTTAGGTTAGGTTAGGTTAGGTTAGGTTAGGTTAGGTTAGG